>JAVLUU010000095.1:0-2500 GCA_032206185.1 Columba guinea
TAACCCTAACCCTAACCCTAACCCTAACCCTAACCCTAACCCTAACCCTAACCCTAACCCTAACCCTAACCCTAACCCTAACCCTAACCCTAACCCTAACCCTAACCCTAACCCTAACCCTAACCCTAACCCTAACCCTAACCCTAACCCTAACCCTAACCCTAACCCTAACCCTAACCCTAACCCTAACCCTAACCCTAACCCTAACCCTAACCCTAACCCTAACCCTAACCCTAACCCTAACCCTAACCCTAACCCTAACCCTAACCCTAACCCTAACCCTAACCCTAACCCTAACCCTAACCCTAACCCTAACCCTAACCCTAACCCTAACCCTAACCCTAACCCTAACCCTAACCCTAACCCTAACCCTAACCCTAACCCTAACCCTAACCCTAACCCTAACCCTAACCCTAACCCTAACCCTAACCCTAACCCTAACCCTAACCCTAACCCTAACCCTAACCCTAACCCTAACCCTAACCCTAACCCTAACCCTAACCCTAACCCTAACCCTAACCCTAACCCTAACCCTAACCCTAACCCTAACCCTAACCCTAACCCTAACCCTAACCCTAACCCTAACCCTAACCCTAACCCTAACCCTAACCCTAACCCTAACCCTAACCCTAACCCTAACCCTAACCCTAACCCTAACCCTAACCCTAACCCTAACCCTAACCCTAACCCTAACCCTAACCCTAACCCTAACCCTAACCCTAACCCTAACCCTAACCCTAACCCTAACCCTAACCCTAACCCTAACCCTAACCCTAACCCTAACCCTAACCCTAACCCTAACCCTAACCCTAACCCTAACCCTAACCCTAACCCTAACCCTAACCCTAACCCTAACCCTAACCCTAACCCTAACCCTAACCCTAACCCTAACCCTAACCCTAACCCTAACCCTAACCCTAACCCTAACCCTAACCCTAACCCTAACCCTAACCCTAACCCTAACCCTAACCCTAACCCTAACCCTAACCCTAACCCTAACCCTAACCCTAACCCTAACCCTAACCCTAACCCTAACCCTAACCCTAACCCTAACCCTAACCCTAACCCTAACCCTAACCCTAACCCTAACCCTAACCCTAACCCTAACCCTAACCCTAACCCTAACCCTAACCCTAACCCTAACCCTAACCCTAACCCTAACCCTAACCCTAACCCTAACCCTAACCCTAACCCTAACCCTAACCCTAACCCTAACCCTAACCCTAACCCTAACCCTAACCCTAACCCTAACCCTAACCCTAACCCTAACCCTAACCCTAACCCTAACCCTAACCCTAACCCTAACCCTAACCCTAACCCTAACCCTAACCCTAACCCTAACCCTAACCCTAACCCTAACCCTAACCCTAACCCTAACCCTAACCCTAACCCTAACCCTAACCCTAACCCTAACCCTAACCCTAACCCTAACCCTAACCCTAACCCTAACCCTAACCCTAACCCTAACCCTAACCCTAACCCTAACCCTAACCCTAACCCTAACCCTAACCCTAACCCTAACCCTAACCCTAACCCTAACCCTAACCCTAACCCTAACCCTAACCCTAACCCTAACCCTAACCCTAACCCTAACCCTAACCCTAACCCTAACCCTAACCCTAACCCTAACCCTAACCCTAACCCTAACCCTAACCCTAACCCTAACCCTAACCCTAACCCTAACCCTAACCCTAACCCTAACCCTAACCCTAACCCTAACCCTAACCCTAACCCTAACCCTAACCCTAACCCTAACCCTAACCCTAACCCTAACCCTAACCCTAACCCTAACCCTAACCCTAACCCTAACCCTAACCCTAACCCTAACCCTAACCCTAACCCTAACCCTAACCCTAACCCTAACCCTAACCCTAACCCTAACCCTAACCCTAACCCTAACCCTAACCCTAACCCTAACCCTAACCCTAACCCTAACCCTAACCCTAACCCTAACCCTAACCCTAACCCTAACCCTAACCCTAACCCTAACCCTAACCCTAACCCTAACCCTAACCCTAACCCTAACCCTAACCCTAACCCTAACCCTAACCCTAACCCTAACCCTAACCCTAACCCTAACCCTAACCCTAACCCTAACCCTAACCCTAACCCTAACCCTAACCCTAACCCTAACCCTAACCCTAACCCTAACCCTAACCCTAACCCTAACCCTAACCCTAACCCTAACCCTAACCCTAACCCTAACCCTAACCCTAACCCTAACCCTAACCCTAACCCTAACCCTAACCCTAACCCTAACCCTAACCCTAACCCTAACCCTAACCCTAACCCTAACCCTAACCCTAACCCTAACCCTAACCCTAACCCTAACCCTAACCCTAACCCTAACCCTAACCCTAACCCTAACCCTAACCCTAACCCTAACCCTAACCCTAACCCTAACCCTAACCCTAACCCTAACCCTAACCCTAACCCTAACCCTAACCCTAACCCTAACCCTAACCCTAACCCTAACCCTAACCCTAACCCTAACCCTAAC